>CM060693.1:132770101-132771203 GCA_030686995.1 Artemisia argyi | reverse complement strand
ATGCACAATAGTCTCAATCTCGTTATCTATATATATATAATCCAATATATACATATACATGACACTTAGAAGTGAGCAAAGCTAAATCAAGGAGATCAAGGATCGTTTCTTAGGAATATTTGCTTAGGAGTCGAAACGATCTTAACTCCGTATTTTTTTCATATAGGCATACACTAGAACAAAATCAAGAATTACACTATCACATTTGTTCCATCACTAGTTTCTCACTAACTTGTTGCCTTACACTAAGATAGGAGTTTTAGGTTGAATGATTTGCTAAATTGATTATTTGTCTTATTGGTTATGCATGCATGCTTAGTTATGACTATTTTATGTGCTTACTTGCCTATATACTTTTCATGCATATTTCATTAAGATAATACTTGCCTTATTGCCTAAAGAGTTGGACTTGCCCAAAACCAAACCTCACAACCTTTACACACTCAAACCTCAAAACCTTTACACACTCAAACCTCATAACCCTCATGACTTCTCCAACAAACCAAAGTCAAAAATCCTCATCAATAAATGATGTTGTCTCTAACCAACCAACACCTAAGCCTCCAACTTACTCAAATGAAACCACCCTTCTACATCAACAAGACAACCTCACAATCACTCTCACCAATAAAATCACACATTCACCTCACTCACTTCTACCAAATGATCCTTTTGAGGAACATACTCAATTTAAAAACAACAACCATTACCCTCAACAAAACATGAATCACATGCCAAATCACAACTCAACAACACCACCATCACCTTCCTCTGAACAATGAAAGTTCGTTGAAGAGCTCAAAGAAGCTCATGAGCTAAGTACTCTTCTTGTCATGCATCTTGTTCTATGCAACTTGGACCAACCACCTTTATCACCCTACTCAAATTGTCTCCCTCACTCACTCCACTTAAAGCAAGTTGAGCATCATACCCACTATTGTCCTTGTTGCATTTACCTCTAAAAACAAATCATTCTCTTGAAAGAACACCTCACTTGTATTGAATACCTCCTCTGTAGGAAAAACTCAAACCCATCACTCACTCAAGACACCAACAATTCATCAACCGCTCCAAACCCACAACTTACCATTGAAAATGCATC